>CM038680.1:274730687-274778187 GCA_021605205.1 Aegilops longissima | reverse complement strand
TTGGATAGGTTAGGGTTACACAGAGTCGAGTTACAAAGGTAGGAGATCTACATATCCGTATCGCCAAGCTTGCCTTCCACGCCAAGGAAAGTCCCATCCGGACACGGGACGAAGTCTTCAATCTTGTATCTTCATAGTCTTGGAGTCCGGCCGTGATGATAGTTTGGCTATCCGGACGCCCCCTAGTCCAGGACTCCCTCAGTAGCCCCTGAACCAGGCTTCAATGACGACGAGTCCGGCGCGCATATTGTCTTCGACATTGCAAGGCGGGTTCCTCCTCCGAATACTTCATAGAAGGTTCTGAACACCGGGATAGTGTCCGGCTCTACAAAACAAGTTCCACATTCCACCATAGAGAGAATAACTTTTGCACAGATCTGCTGACGTATTCCGCGGCGTGACATCACACCACGGCCAGGCCTTTATATGATTTGTTTTTTACCGTTCCACCTTAGCGCGTTTAGCAAGGCGGTTTCCTTGGCACGTCTTATCAAAGCATAGATCGTGCCCCCTTATTCCGGGATTCTCATCAATACGGACGTGGGTAACCCAACCGTGCCCGTTGGCACGCCTCCTCTATCAAAGGCGAGTCCTATTCAACCACGGGGCGGGCTCTTGGTATTCAACCTCTTTATAATTAGACCAAGGCCCTCTTCCTTTTACACCCTCCATCGAGTTCGCCTCGCGCTTCGAGTTTCAACACCCAAAGCTTCAGATTTAGGCGCTTTGGACCTTCGACGATGTCCGGCTCCGACCAGCACGGCCGATGGATGTCTTCCTCCATCACAGAAGAAGATGTGCTAAAGCTGTGAAACACCAAGTATCTAACCGGCGAGATCTCGCATAGGCTGCCTGCTCCCGGGCAGGTCATTCCTACTCCCGAGCCCGGCGAGAACGTGGTGTTCGTGTCCCACTTCCTTCGGGGTTTAGGCTTCCCAACGGATCCCTTTGTGCGGGGGCTCATGTTTTATTATGGGCTTGATTTCCATGACTTGAATCCAGAGTCCATCCTCCACATCTCGTAATTCATTTTTGTATGTGAGGCCTTCCTCCATATTACCCCTCACTTCGGATTGTGGCTCAAGACCTTCAAGGTGGAGCCAAAGATGATCGGGGGGCAGCAAGCAGAGTGCGGAGGGGCGGTCATAAGCAAATGTGTTGATTCTCCGTGGCCCGAGGTCTCTTTTCAAGAGGAGCTTGGTTTGTGGCCACGGGAGTGGTTTTATATCACCGCTCCCAGGGGCACCAAATGGGTGGCGCTCCCTGCCTTCCGCTCAGGTCCACTACAACGGCTAGCGTCATGGGCCAACAAGGGGCTCGACTGGGGGCTGTCCAAAGACGTTCCTTTGCTGCAGGGCCGTATTCGCGACCTCCAAGAAAGAGAGATCAATCTGGTTGCAGTGGTGCATGTCATGTTGATCCGGCGCCTTCTGCCCTGCAAACGCCGCCCCCTCCGCTTGTGGGAACTTAATCCGGAGGGACCACGAGCTCTCCAAAATTTTATGGGCACGACGCCCATGGAGATGTATAAACTGTTCTTCGGATCACAAGAGAAGTGTCCGGACCTGACTGAGGACGCAGGACTAAGCTGCAATCGCCCAGATACTCAAGAAAGTAGTCCTGTAACCGGACAAGCTGTTCATTCATTTATTATATATATACCCTTTAAAGGAGCTATTTCTTGAACAGGAGTGGATAGCCAAGGCAAAGTTAATAAGGTGTCCGGCTCCCCTCCCAGAGACCGCGCCGGATCCCATGCTGACCAAGATGTTGAAGGCCGTGCCTTTTGAAGAAGGCGAAGGGGGGAGCGGGGAAGTAACTGCCTCTACAAAGGAGGCTATCAAGGAAGGAGGGATTAAAAGTCCCACCTTTCGAGTAGAGAAGAGGACCGCTTCGAAAGATCCGGAGGTCAAGGCCTCAACGAGGGGAAAAGAATCTTCGTCGGAGAGTCGGCTTTGGAAGTAACCCAGCCGCACTGTTTCCCCAAGGGATCAGCCCTCAATGAGCCGTAAGTAAAAAGTAGGGGTCTTGTAAATAAGGAACATCCTTGTATTTATTTCTAAACATAACCGAAATTGTACCTTGTAGTTCGGATCTCAGCCCTTCTCAGCAGAGCTCGTCTTCGGGGGATCTTCTTCCGGAGATGATGGAGAGCGAAACGCCTCCACCTGTCGCACCCTCATGTGAAGCGGACGACCCGGAGGTGTCGTCGCGGAGGGTTTCCCCAAGTCCGGCGGGGCCGGAAGGTCCGGCGCCAAGTGGTGTGCGGTCGGAGGAGCTGAAGGATCTGCTCGGGCGAGCGGCTATCTCAGAAGATCACCGTGCTCTAATGGGTACGGTGATTGAAAGAATTACATCCGCGGAGAGCGGATTGCATGAAGCCGTCAGAAGCTTACTGACGGGGTTCGAGGTACGCAAAAATGATGTACCTTCTGACAATTATGCATATAGAATGCGCCCTGTATAGATAGTAGCCCCTGAGACTCGGTATGTTGTCAAAATTGAGAGCGTGCCGAGGATCAAAATCTCAGTTATAATATATCGCCGCTCCTAAATAGGTGGCGGCGTCGTGGCCAGCCAGCCGGACTGATGAACATATCCGAACTAAAGCGGTGACTTGACGAGGCGGATCACGGACATCGCGCTGGTCAATAAGCGGTTTGACGAGTCGCAAGGTATGCGACTTCTACGCGGACACCTAGTAAGGAGCTTGACGCCCATGTCTTACTATTTGTATGCTTAATGCAGATGGTGCCGCTCTTGTGGAGGAGCTGGCGGAACTTCGCCCGAGCGAAAGAGCAAGCGAAATAGTAATGTGGCGCTTTAAGGGCGCGAAGAGCTAAAAGCGAACGGGCTGCCCTTGTCAAGCAAAGAGGAAATGGCCGATATGGCCAGAAAGTTGAAGAATACTACCGATCGCTGCGAGGTTCTTGAAAAAGAACGTCAAGCGGAGCAAGAGGGCCTGAAAAAGGCCGCCGCTGAATCCAACAATGCCCATTCGGCTTTGAGAGCTGCCAAGGAGGAGCTGAGTCAGGCCGGGGCAATTGCGGCTGGAAAACCGTTTCTGCTGCGGAGGAAATATACGGATCCAAAGTATGCTCAGTTGGACAAGTTGTGGAGTTCGAAGGATGCTTATCTGGACTTGGCGGCGAGCGCTGCGGATGCGGTTGAGCACTTCCGGGGGGCCAGAAGGGGCACAGAAGGGAAGAGCTATATTGGTCGCAATTCCATAGTCCAGAGCGTCCTCTTCCTTTGACCGATCGGTTGGCCGAATGGGCCGAGCTGAATCGATTATCCGGATTTGCCATGAAGCATGTCTTGACTCATTTGTGGCCGGGCGGACCCCAGCCGAAGAGCTATTTTGGTTTAGTGCAGCAGTTTCTTGGTGCGGTACCGCGTATTGACGCAATGAAGCGGTCGGCGTGTATTGAGGGAGCGCGGATGGCTCTGGCCCTTGTCAAGACATACTGGGCAGAGATGAAGGCCACCGACATTGCATCCCAAGATTCGGACAAAAGCCGAGTACCTGTGTAGCGACCTGACCCAAAATCGGTCAAATCTACGTATGCTGTACCATCCCAAGATCATCTTTGGTACTCACGATTACATCGATAAAGTAATCAAAGTTCAATCACACCTGAATATCATTAATCGATTCTCATATAGAGTCTTTATTACAAGGGAATAAATTGGCTCAAGGCCAACTCATGAGAAATAAACTAAAATGCTGCGGAAGCGTCGAAGATAAGCGAGTCCATCCGACTCAAAGGGCAATCGCTAAGCGCGGAGCGTAGCCTCACTCTGATCGGAATATATCTACGCAACATAATACGTTGCAGCCATGTAGGTCAGCTTTTGGAATAAGTGGCAAGTTATGAAGAACAACAATAATAAAGTTACTAACTCTATATGCATATTTGGCTGTGGAGCTCTAAGTTTCATCATTTTGCGTAAAGCCAATTTTATCCTACTACTGTGGACTTATTTGCAAATTACTACAAATTGTTGGTAGTTATTGAGATGGTTCCGCCAACCAATATCTCGTTCCCAAATTATTATTAAGTCATAAACCCATCAAATTAATTCATTAGAGTTAAGTGTTGAGATATCCGAATACTTCCAAGGTCCAGATGCTCAAATGTCCGTAATCGGGACACGGCTAATCGATTAGGTTATAACACTCTGCAGAGGTTTGCGACTTTCCCGCAAGAATCATTCCCTCCTTTAAAGTCTTAGCACTTCATGGTGTTTGAAGGCGGACGAATGAAACAGGGTCTTCAAAGAGTTCTTCCGCCACTTTGCCGTACCCATCCAATCCTACCGTTCGTCTACTTCTCGTAGTACCGCCCAGCCAGCTTCACTACAAGGGTCAACCCAGCGAGCCCATAATGGCTTGCGGCTGCACAGTAAGCTTCGGTCATGGGGCATCCATCCTTCTCTTCGTGGCTGGGTGAAGCTTTCGCAGGATGTCATGGCGCTTCTCCATGCATCCCGCCACCACTGGTGCTCCAGGTGCCCGTCAACAAATCCTCCACCCAGTAGTGATTTTCCAAAGTCCATCTTGATCATTGTAGTCCATGGGTTGTCATCATCATTGACTCTCACATCTTGCTTATGAACTTCACTCATCCCAAAATCCGTCTCACGAGCATAGCAAAATAACTACTACGTCCGGGGTCATGGTAACAAGGGATTGGTTCAACCTACCACATGATACTACTCAAGTTTAATGACTTCAAGATTTCACTACTGCATGCAATGGTGGGGTGGTGACAACTACTAATGCACAAAATCATAGGTATAGAAATAACATGATCAAAACTTGCCTTGCTGATGATCCTCGTAAGCTAAAGAGTCGTAGTAGCAAGCTTCGCACTCCGGGAACTCTACCGAGACAAACAATAACATAATAAGCACAAAGCAAGAGGATCACACAAGGTAACAAAAGTAACATAGCACAACAAAACAATCAAAACCAAATCAAAAGGAAAACTCAAAGAAATCAAATTCAAAGTTTTTCCCTATTCCAAATAATAACAAAAATAGTTTTTATATAACAAAAATTCCTCAACATTACCTAATCATGGTTTTAGGTTAACTTAACAGAAAAGGATTAACTAAGCAATTAGGAGCAAAAAGAATTAATTAAATAGCTATTATAAAACTCATTTTAGGCCTAATCCAATTTCTATTAAGAAAATTAATTTAAAACTTTTATTAATTATAAATAAAAGTTCATCTAATGGAATGACAGAAACTAACCTAGAATAACTAATCACAAGTTAAAAATAAATTAATTTACTAATTAATTAATTAGGAAAACAGGAACTAATCAATTAATTAGGATTAATAGGATTCTGCCTAGAATTAATTATTTATTAACCCTAAAATACCAAAGTTAATTTCTAGGGTTTGGCAATATCAAAATAAAGTGATTGCAAAAGAATCATGCAAAATAATTTTTCTAACTAAAACTATAGCAGATTTGCTATTCTGACTAAAACAATATTAAAGCATTTTTAATTATTTTAACATAGCTAAATATATGTTTTCAGAAACTACATAAAATTTGCAATCCAACAAAAAAGAATCACTCAAAATAATAAACAGAATAAAAGATATACATTTTGAAAATTGAAACTATTCGCTAAAACAGAAAATCAGAATAAAAGAAAAAGCCCAATGGGCCTATATCGTGCACTGTATGTAGTTTAGTCTAAACGGGCCTAGGGTTTAACTAACAAAACCGCCTAATAAATAAAACCTAACTTAAAAAATAAACCGCTCGGCCGTCCGGTTTTCTAACTAAAACTTACCCCTTCGGGGGCTTCTAATCCTAACCCTAGGTTTAGGATCTAACGGTGGAGGGGGATTCCGGGGACTCACCGGACTCCGGCGACGTCGGCGGGCGGCGGCGAGAGTGCTCGAGGGCTCCGAGCGTCGGCGAGCTTCAAGCGAGACGTCGGGAGACGCGGGGAGCTCGGGGATGGTTCGGTGGAGTTGGGAGGTCGGGTGCACCAGAGCGGCGACGGCGAGGGTTTTGGCGGCGGGGTGAGCTCGGGCTCGGCGTGCCAGGGGAGAGAGAGGAGAGGGCTCCGTGAGGCTAGGGGGGAATGGGGTGCGGAGGGTCTGGCTTTATAGCCGGGCCTCAAGAGGGGCGGAAGGGCATCGGGCGATCGGGATCCGGATTCTTCTGGATCCGCGGATCTCCAGCGAGGTTCAAGCGTGGGCGGGGAAGAAGAGAGGGTGGGGCCACGGGTCGCTGAGAGAGAGAGGGGAAGTTTGGTCGGGCGACCGGTCCTCGGGGTTTTGAGGCGAGGGGCGGGAGTGCAGCACTGGGCTGGCTCTCTACTGGCTGGCCTCAGTGGGCTTGGCTTGGGCTGGCCAGCAGGGGTGGCCGAGGGTTAGGTGGCGCTGGCTGGGCCTGGGTGGCTGGCTGGCGCCCCAGGTCTTTTTCTTTTATTTTTTAATAAAACAAAAATAAAAATAAAACCTAAACTATAAATATTTTATATAGGGTATATATATACCAAAATGATGGGGAATATTCCTTCCATTTGAACATTTTTCCAAAAGAAAAATCCAAACTTTATGAAAATCCATTTTTTTCAAATTCAAATAAAATTTCAGATTTGAATCCAATCCTTTTGGCATTGTTTCCTCTGATATTTTTGGAGTGTCATGTTAGCTCCTCTCATACTTTTGATCAAGTATTTATCGGGCTTAGTTTTGAATTGTTTCCCACATGCCAAAGTTTGGAAATTCAAATTCAAACTCAAAACTCTCTGAAACTTCAAATGGTATTCAAATTCAAACAAGATGCATAGGATGCTTAGCTATAATTGTAAAACATTCCAAATAGGAAATTTGGGATGTTACAAACCTACCACCTTAAGATGAATCTAGCCCTCGAGATTCGGGTTGGCTAACAAATAGGTGCGGATGGTCTCGACGAAGATCTTCTTGGCGTTCCCAGTGGCTTCTTCCTCGGTGTGGTGACTCCACAAGACCTTGCAAAATTTAATGACCTTGCTGCGGGTGACTCGCTTGCAGTCTCGAGAATTTTGACGGGTTTCTCCTTGTAAGTCAAATCACTGTCAAGCTGTATGGCCTCTAGGGGCACTGTGTCTCTCAACGGAACATCGGCCATGTCGGCATGGCACTTCTTCAACTGAGAAACGTGAAAGACATCATGAACTCCGGACAATCCTTCCGGCAATTCCAGCTTGTATGCAACTTCTCCACGTCGTTCGAGAATTTTGTAGGGGCCAATGAATCGGGGTGCTAACTTTCCTTGACTCCAAACCTCTTGATTCCACAAGTGGAGACACACGAAGGTATGCTCGGTCTCCCACTTCGTAAGTCACCTCCTTGCGCCTTCTTGTCGGCATAACTCTTCGTCAGGGTGTGCTATCTTGAGCCGGTCTCGAATCAGCTTGACTTTCTCTTCGAATCCTTGATAAGATCGGAACCGAAAAGTGATCGATCTCAACGCTATCCCACAGCAATGGTGTTTCGCACCTCCTTCCGTATAGAGCTTGAAGGGCCATCTTCAAACTGGATTGATAACTGTTGTTGTACGAGAACTCTGCGTCGGCAAATTGTCATCCCAGCTAGACCCATAGTCTAGCACACAAGCTCTCAACATGTCCTCCGTAATCTGATTGACTCTCTCGGTCTGTCCATCATGCTCGGATGAAAGGTGTCTTGAATTCCAGCCTCGTACCCAAAGTTTCATGCAATTGCTTCCAAAACTTTGAGGTAAACTGCGTTCCTCTATCGACACGATTTTCCTCGGAACTCCATGCAGACATACGATCCTGGTCATGTATATCTTGGCCAACTTGGCACTGGTATAGGTAGTCTTCACGGGAATGAAGTGAGCTACCTTAGTCAAACGATCAACTACTACCCAGATAGAATCATAACCTGAGCGGGTCTGGGTAATCTGTGATGAAATCCATACCAAGTTTCTCCCATTTCCAATCGGGAATCGGCAAAGGTTGAAGTAACCTGCTGGCTTCGATGTTACGCCTTTACACGTTGGCAAACATCGCACACTGGCTACGCACTCGGCAATGTCCTTCTTCATACCGGTCCACCGAAACTTTGCTTCAAATCCGGTACATCTTGGTGTTGCCGGGTGAATCGAGTACGGTGAATCATGAGCCTCTCAAGAATGAGCTTCTGAGCTCGGGATCATTGGGCACATAAATACGGTCCTCAAACCAAATAGTCCCATGTTCATCCTTCGGAATCCTTTAGCTTTTCCTTCCTCCATCTTTTCTTAATCTCATCGATTTCCTTGTCCGCCTACAGGCTTCATGAATCTTTTCGGTCAAGGTGGACTGAACTTCCGAGTTGCGACAAATCCTTTCGAACTATCTCCGATCGGAGATCTCTCGAGGTCATCGACCAACTCTCGGGTAATCCTCCTGCGGTAAGAGTGTTCACATAACTCTTACGGCTCAAAGCATCTGCTACAACATTGGCTTTACCGGGGTGGTAATGCAGCCTCATGTCATAGTCCTTTATCAACTCTAGCCATCTCCTCGCCGAGGTTCAATTCCTTCTGCGTGAAGATATATTTCAGACTCTTGTGATCCGTATAGACATCACAACGATTTCCAATGAGGAAATGTCTCTGTGTCTTGAGTGCATGTACTACAGCTGCTAACTCCAAATCATGTGTGGCATAATTCATCTCATGAGGCAGAGCTGTATGGAGGCATAAGCTACAACCTTGCCTTCCTGCATCAATACTCCTCCGAGTCCTTGACGAGAAGCGCCACAATAAACCTGGTATTCCTTGTGTATGTCCGCAATATCAACACCGAGCTGTGACCAACCGTTTCTTCAATTCTGAAAACTGGCCTCACATTCCTCGGTCCAAACATACTTGGCTTCCTTCTTCAACAGCTCAGTCATGGGCTTGGCAATCTTCGAGAAGTTCTCAATGAACCTCCGATAATATCCTCGCAAGTCCGAGAAAACTGCGGATCTCCTTGGTCGAGGTGGGTGACGCCATTCGGTGTTGATTCAACCTTGGCGGGATCAACTGCTATTCCTTCTCCTGAAATAACATGTCCGAGGAATCCAACTTCCTTCAACCAAAATTCACATTTGCTGAATTTGGCATACTGTTGATGTTCTCGAAGTTTCTCGTAACTAGACGCAAATGTTCCTTATGCTCTTCCTCGCTCTTGGAGAATATCAATATGTCATCGATGAACACCACAACAAACTTGTCCAAATACTCCATGAATACCTTGTTCATCAAATTCATGAAGTATGCAGGAGCATTAGTCAATCCAAATGACATGACGGTATACTCGTATAAACCATACCTGGTGGTGAATGCTGTTTTGGGTATATCCTTTTCACGAATTTTCAACTGATGGTACCCTGATCGAAGATCGATCTTAGAGAATACCTTGGCTCCAACAAGCTGATCAAACAAGTCATTGATCATGGGAAGAGGGTACTTGTTCTTGATGGTTACTTCGTTCAATGCACGGTAATCCACCACCATCCTCAAGCTTCCATCCTTCTTCTCTACCAAAAGAACTGGGGCTCCCCAAGGTGATGAGCTTGGACGAATATATCCTTTCTCCAATAACTCATTTATTTGTTCCTTGATCTCTTTCAACTCATTCGGTGGCATCCGATAAGGTCTCTTGGATATTGGGGCTGTTGGGGCAATAACTCAATCGAAACTCAATGTCTACGTCCGGTGGCATTCTGGTAATTCCTCAGGGAACACATCGGAAATTCTTGCACTCTGGCACTTCCTCCTGAACAACTCCCGTGAGGGAATGCACTGATTCTTCATCCGGCTGTGCGGGCTACATATTTAATCCTCTTCGCTCCGGGTGGTGAGCAGAATAGACTTGCCGGCACGATCAATGTTCCCTTCATACTTTGACAACCAATCCATGCCTAGGATTACATCCAAGGTCTGTGTTTCCAACACTATGAGTTCTACGGAAATTTGTGGTTCCCGATGTTGAGGTTTGCGTGACAGCTTAAACCTGCCATCATTTCTCCTCCCGCGAACCGACGGAGGGGGCTTCTAAGGGTTCTAGTGCGTAATCCGTACTTATCCACAACTACCCTTGATATGAATGAATGCGTTGCACCGTAATCAAACAGAACCAAAACTGAACGTGAATTCAATAAAACTTACCAACCACGATGTTCCGGCTGATCATAGACGCTCTCCACGCCGATGTGATTCACTTGAGCACGAGGGAAAGGATTGGGCTTCTTCGCTGAGCCTCCATTGCCATTCCTGTTCCTCCGCTTGGCCTCCCGGCAGTCGGTGGCGTAGTGCCCTGCTTTCGGCACTTGAAGCGGTGATGTGGCTCAGATCCTTGAGCCGGGCAGAACGGTGTTGATTGCCATTACCACTGCCATTGCCATTGCCATGGCCTGACTTGTTGTCTGGCTGCGGTTGTTTCCATTTCCACCATGGTTATGACCTCCATGGTTGTGATGGATGTGCCCTCCCGAGTACGGTGCATAGCGGGCTTCGCCGAGCTCTGAATTGTGCTTCCCCGGCTGTACTTCCTCTTGCGGCTCTCTATCTGCTGCTGCTTGCCTTCGGGATGGTGGCCTTGTCTACCAGCTCCCGGTAGTTGTTGAAAGTAGCCACAATAAGCTGCATGCTCAATTCATCATTTAGTCCTCAAGGAACTTCTCCTGCTTGGCGGCATCGGTGGCCACATCATCGGGGCATAGCGGCAAGCTTGCTGAATTCCTCCACGCATCGTGCCACAAGACGGTTCCCTCCGGCGCAAGTTTCGAACTCACGCTTCTTCGCACTCATGGCTCCAGATGAGACATGAGCAAAGGCGAAGGCCTGCTGGAATTGATCCCAAGTGATGCCTCCCAAAGGAAAAGTGGCGGTGTAATTCTCCCACCAAGAAGCTGCAGGTCCATCCAGCTTGATGCGCGCAAAGCGCACCTTCTCAAAGATCGGTGCATCCAACGGTGACTAGCTCTCTTCCAATCTTGCGGAGCCGATCGTCACCACAATCTGCTCGGTGCTACTAGAGAACACTGGCGGATTCAACCGTAAATCGAGTCAAATTGTCCACAGTGGGTGGTGGTGGTGGCGGTGGATTGTTGGCGGGTTGTTCGATTCGAATCAGGAGCTGCATCGATGCATTCGCTGCTTTGGAGCAGCTGGGTGAGCTCCGCGGGAAACCAAAGGTCACGTCCCGGAGGCATCTGGTGTTTTGGAGTGGGTGAGAAAATTAGAATAGAACAAGGGTCTATGAGAATAACACTACCCATATGAATGCACAATCATAACACACCAAACATTTATTCATTCCACTCAAACATGGTTCAAACTCGATTACAAAAGCTCATGACTAATCGAAGGAAAACATCGGCCTAACTGATTGACGAAAAAAAGAAATAAAAGATGACATGGTGGTCGACTAAAAGTCTTCATCAGTGGCGCCTCCTCTTGGGGTTTCCTTCGGTGGTACTCCCCTCAAAATCCTGATCATTGCTCACGAGGGGTGCTTCATCTCCACTCGGGTAAAGGTCCTCTCCCAAGTCCATCTTTTCCTCAATCGCGGCAAGCTTCATCTTGGTCGTCGACTATCTCCATGAAGTCCGTGATTTCTTCCTCATGGCCAAGGAAGTCTCGCGCGAGCCTTCTCCTCCGTTCCATTCGCGGAACAAAAGCTTCGGTGTGTCTTCGAGTTACGGCGAGCTGAATCTCCGCTTCACGAGAAGACACTCCAAGTCTGAATGTACGAGAGAGTGGAATCGTCCTCGATGGTACGGATGATATCTCCATTCCTTGCCCTGCGAGAAACCATGGCGAGGTCTGAGTGATCGAGCTCGGTCCTGTACTCCTCTCGGAGATGTCCAAGGGCTCGGTAGATCGCCACGTCTCTTCCGATGATCCAGTTGAACTCGGTGAACTCAAAGTTGATAGGCTCGTCGTCCTCCAAAGGTTCTCCACAGGATATGCACCTCAATCTCAGAAGCGGTGTCCGTCGGAAGTGCATTAGTGGGTTTCCGGTGATCGAGGGCGAGCAATCTTCAGCAGCTTCACCATCTCGACCAGCTTCCTTCGAAGGGCATCGCCTCATCGGGTGGCGTAACTCCGTAGCAAAACTGGGGTGAACTCGACGCCATCTAGAATGTTGCAAAGGAGAGAAGAGTCGAATAGATCAGGAAGAAATATAGAATGAAAGAGGGTTCAAAGTAAATGGTCTCGCTATGGCTTTCCGATCCTAGGGGTTACGATCCTACGGTCGGCGTGTGCTCGATACCATCTCTCAGAGCGACCTGACCCAAAATCGTCAAATCTACGTGGTTCCGTACCATCCCAAGATCATCTTTGGTACTCACAAGACATCGATAAAGTAATCAAAGTTCAATCACACCTGAATATCATTAATCGATTCTCATATAGAGTCTTTATTACAAGGGAATAAATTCGCTCAAGGCCAACTCATGAGAAATAAACTAAAATGCTGCGGAAGCGTCGAAGATAAGCGAGTCCATCCGACTCAAAGGGCAATCGCTAAGCGAGCGTAGCCTCACTCCCGATCGAATATATCTACGCAACATAATACGTTGCAGCCATGTAGGTCAGCTTTTGGAATAAGTCGCAAGTTATGAAGAACAACAATAATAAAGTTACTAACTCTATATGCATATTTGGTGTGGAGCTCTAAGTTTCATCATTTTGCGTAAAGCCAATTTTATCCTACTACAAAGTGGACTTATTTGCAAATTACTACAAATTGTTGGTAGTTATTGAGATGGTTCCGCCAACCAATATCTCGCTCCCAAATTATTATTAAGTCATAAACCCATCAAATTAATTCATTAGAGTTAAGTGTTGAGATATCCGAATACTTCCAAGGTCCAGATGCTCAAATGTCCGTAATCGGGACACGGCTAATCGATTAGGTTATAACACTCTGCAGAGGTTTGCGACTTTCCCGCAAGAATCATTCCCTCCTTTAAAGTCTTCGCACTTCATGGTGTTTGAAGACGGACGAATGAAACAGGTCTTCCAAAGAGTTCTTCCGCCACTTTGCGGTACCCATCCAATCCTACCGCTCGTCTACTTCTCGTAGTACCGCCCAGCCAGCTTCACTACAAGGGTCAACCCAGCCAGAGCCCATAATGGCTTGCGGCTGCACAGTAAGCTTCGGTCATGGGGCATCCATCCTTCTCTTCGTGGCTGGGTGAAGCTTTCCATGAGGATGTCATGGCGCTTCTCCATGCATCCCGCCACCACCGGGTGCTCCAGGTGCCCGTCAACAAATCCTCCACCCAGTAGTGATTTTCCAAGTCCATCTTGATCATTGTAGTCCATGGGTTGTCATCATCATTGACTCTCACATCTTGCTTATGAACTTCACTCATCCCCAAAATCCGTCTACGAGCATAGCAAAATAACTACTACGTCCGGGGTCATGGTAACAAGGGATTGGTTCAACCTACCACATGATACTACTCAAGTTTAATGACTTCAAGATTTCACTACTGCATGCAATGGTGGGGTGGTGACAACTACTAATGCACAAAATCATAGGTATAGAAATAACATGATCAAAACTTGCCTTTTGATGATCCTCGTAAGCTAAAGAGTCGTAGTAGCAAGCTTCAGACTCAAGGAACTCTACCGAGACAAACAATAACATAATAAGCACAAAGCAAGAGGATCACACAAGGTAACAAAAGTAACATAGCACAACAAAACAATCAAAACCAAATCAAAAGGAAAACTCAAAGAAATCAAATTCAAAGTTTTCCCTATTCCAAATAATAACAAAAATAGTTTTTATATAACAAAAATTCCTCAACATTACCTAATCATGGTTTTAGGTTAACTTAACAGAAAAGGATTAACTAAGCAATTAGGAGCAAAAAGAATTAATTAAATAGCTATTATAAAACTCATTTTAGGCCTAATCCAATTTCTATTAAGAAAATTAATTTAAAACTTTTATTAATTATAAATAAAAGTTCATCTAATGGAATGACAGAAACTAACCTAGAATAACTAATCACAAGTTAAAAATAAATTAATTTACTAATTAATTAATTAGGAAAACAGAACTAATCAATTAATTAGGATTAATAGGATTCTGCCTAGAATTAATTATTTATTAACCCTAAAATACCAAAGTTAATTTCTAGGGTTTGGCAATATCAAAATAAAGTGATTGCAAAAGAATCATGCAAAAATAATTTTTCTAACTAAAACTATAGCAGATTTGCTATTCTGACTAAAACAATATTAAAGCATTTTTAATTATTTTAACATAGCTAAATATATGTTTTCAGAAACTACATAAAATTTGCAATCCAACAAAAAAGAATCACTCAAAAATAATAAACAGAATAAAAGATATACATTTTGAAAATTGAAACTATTCGCTAAAACAGAAAATCAGAATAAAAAGAAAAAGCCCAATGGGCCTATATCATGCCCTCGTGCGTAGTTTAGTCTAAACGGCCTAGGGTTTAACTAACAAAACCGCCTAATAAATAAAACCTAACTTAAAAAATAAACCGCTCGGCCGTCCGGTTTTCTAACTAAAACTTACCCTTTGGGCTTCTAATCCTAACCCTAGGTTTAGGATCTAACGGTGGAGGGGATTCGGGACTCACCGGACTCAGCGACGTCGGTGGGCGGCAAGAGAGTGCTCGAGGGGCTCGGCGTCGGCGAGCTTGGCGAGACGTCGGGAGACGTGGGGAGCTCGGGGATGGTTCGTGGAGTTGGGAGGGTCGGTGCACCAGAGCGACGGCGAGGGTTTTGGGCGAGGTGAGCTCGGGCTCCGGCGTGCGGGAGAGAGAGGAGAGGGCTCCATGAGGCTAGGGGGGAATGGGGTGCGGAGGGTCTGGCTTTTATAGCGGGCCTCAGGCGAGGGGCGGAAGGGCATCGGGCGATCGGGATCCCGGATTCTTGAGGATCCCATGGATCTCAGCGAGGTTCAAGCGTGGGGAGGGAAGAGAGGGTGGGGCCACGGGTCGCTGAGAGAGAGAGGGGAAGTTTGATCGGGCGACCGGTCCCCGGGGTTTCAGGCGAGGGGCGGAGAGTGCACTGGCTGGCTCTCACTGGCTGGCCTCAGTGGGCTGGCTTGGCTGGGCAAAGGCTGGGTGGCCGAGGGGTTAGGTGGCGCTGCTGGGCCTGGGTGGCTGGCTGGTGGCGCCTGGTTTTTTTTCTTTTATTTTTTAATAAAACAAAAATAAAAATAAAACCTAAACTATAAATATTTTATATAGGGTATATATATACCAAAATGATCAGGGAATATTCCTTCCATTTGAACATTTTTCCAAAAGCAAAATCCAAACTTTATGAAAATCCATTTTTTTCAAATTCAAATAAAATTTCAGATTTGAATCCAATCCTTTTGGCATTGTTTCCTCTGATATTTTTGGAGTGTCATGTTAGCTCCTCTCATACTTTTGATCAAGTATTTATCAGGCTTAGTTTTTGAATTGTTTCCCACATGCCAAAGTTTGGAAATTCAAATTCAAACTCAAAACTCTCTGAAACTTCAAATGGTATTCAAATTCAAACAAGATGCATAGGATGCTTAGCTATAATTGTAAAACATTCCAAATAGGAAATTTGGGATGTTACAACCTGCCGAGCACTACTTTGAAGAAGTCATGCAGGGCGCTCGTTTAATAGAGACGCAGTGCTCGAAGGATATTATGTTTAAATGACATGTATGATTTGTGAAAACAATGTTTCAATATAAAATAAGAGCTTTTTATACTTGTGCGTTCAAGTAGTAAACTACTCCTGTGTGCGGCCGCTTATGTATATGTATATATAACTGAAAAGATGGCAGTCCTTGGTTTCAGCCCCCACGCACATAGTGCGGGGGTGTTTGCAAAGAAAGCGCCGTTTCACACTTAATCCAACGTCTTGGTCCTGTTAAGGAGGTTATAGCGTAGCAAACAAGGCAACCGGACTATAATGCTTTATCACTTTCACTTAGCCATAGGAGTTCGAGGGTGGGGCTACTATATAGCCCCTGGGGGCACCGCACTCTCCCGAATTCGGGGTGCGTATGTGCCTGACCGAAAACCAGTCCTTCGTTAATGCGGAGGAATCCTAAACATTCCAGTGAGTCATCGAGTGGTTGACCAGTCTCTCGCTATATCATGACAGTCAGTTTTCGGCTTTCTCATCGAGGTGCTCGCCCGGCTGAACCGGGCACAATCGCGAGAGTTCTCCGGTGCCGCATTAGCCGATAAAAGCGAACGTAAAGGCAGCAAAATACAGAGAGCGGGCAAACCCAACATTTGACCAAAGACATGATTCGAGCTGATGCATATAAGGCCTAACTCGAGACGCTGAACAGTCCCTAAGGTATTCGGTCTTTATAAAACAGGCAGAATAATGCCTAAGCCCTGGTGCCTGTGCACGCTCAAAATTCTGGTGCAGCCAATGCCAAAACGCCAGCCTCCTCCTCGGTTATAGTAAGAAACCGGGGATGTATATCAACAAGAGACAGTAAAAAGGTTTACGCAGGTCTTAATCAAAAGAATCCTTGCAACGGGTCCCTCTGCACGCTGCGCTGGTCTCCGCAGCCGTATCCTCGACGGGTGTACGTTGTTCATCCGTAAAGCGATGAACTTAGTTTAAAAGAAAAGGATCGTCTGAAAGATGTACTTAATATTAAATAAACAGAGTACGATTCGAAGAAGTGAATAAAATTGAGCTTTAGTGTCTCTTGTGATACATGCGTGCAGCCCCTTGTATGGGGGTATGCCGCTAGTAGGCGCCGGACTCGTCTAGCCGTGTCCGGGGTTTGAATGACCAATTCAGGTTCTTTGACTAGTGGAGCCGGATAGGTGTGGGGCTGTCAAGGCAGTCTCCCATTCTTCCGTGCTCGAGTAACACTTAATACTTCCTTTTAACGAGATGATGCCGCGTGGACCAGGCATTTAAGTGTTAGAGATGCATAATGCGGTATTGCGTTAAAGCGGGTGAAAGCTTCGCATCCCAATAGTGCTTGATGGCTACTTTTAAACGGGGCGACATGGAATATTAACCTTTCATGACGGAAGTTGTCGGATGAACCGAACACAACTTCTAGAAGTATGGAGCCCGTACAATGGGCATATGGCCTCGCATTACTCCTTTCAAGGAGGTGTTGCTCTGGCTAATTTTGGTTGGGTTCATCCCCATCCTGCGGATTGTGTCCCGATATATCAGGTTTATGTCACTGCCGCCATCCATGAGGACTTGTGTAAATTGAATCCGTCGATTATAGGATCCAATATCAAGGCAGTCCATCCTGCATTCCGGATACTTTCGAATACTCCCGATGGTCGAAGGTGATTGGTTTTGACAACCGGTGCAGCGGCGACATTTTAGTGGGCGCCGCTGCTTTTTCCCTTTGATCACGTGAAGTGAGCTTACTGTTTTAACCTCTTGTGGAAAATTATTTTGCTTTGGGGCTCTGCTTGTGGTGCTCGTCATCATCTTCACTTGGTGTGTCGAGCCCTTGTGTTCGGGCGTTGAGTCTGCCGGACTGTTTGAAGACCCAACAATTTCTATGGGTATGGTTTGCGTGCCTCCCGAGTATCTTGTGGATTTGACATATCTTGTCCAAGATTTTGTTGAAGTTGGATAGCTCATCGCTATTGTCCTTAAGGGCAGTTTTTTATTGTTCTCGCCGTGAGCTTTTGAATCCGGCGTTGATCGCCGCGCTCTTTGGACTGTTCCTTTAGTCCGGCGGTGGTCCTTGCTGCGCCGTGGTTTCGCTTCCATCCTCGACTTCGGATGTACTTGGGTCGCTGGTGCTGCATCTTGCTAGCTAGTTGTCCTCTCCCCGCAAAAGCGGGTCATGAGGCTTGTTAATGCGGCCATTGTTCTTGGCTTTTCTTGCCCGAGGTGTCTGGCGAGCCATTCGTCTCGGACGTTGTGTTTGAAGGCTGCTAAGGCTTCAGCGTCCGGACAATCGACTATTTGGTTCTTTTTAGTATGGAACCTGTTCCAGAATTTCCGGGCTGACTCTCCGGGCTGTTGAGTTATGTGACTTAGATCGTCTGTGATGAGGACATCAATACCATTGTTACACCCACAACCCTGCTGCTATACATACCGGACCAATTACTAGAGCTCACAAGACGCCAATTGAATTATCGGTACTTTCGTTTCTTGGTAACGATTCCAATGTTCATGAGAATATGATGCTGCCTAAATTGGATACATTTGTTTTGCTTACAAATGAAGGGCCTACCATGGACAAGAAAGATGAACCTTGGAGCAAGTTCAAGCATGGAGATGTTGGCATGCGCAAGGGGAACAAGAACGGAGTTACAAGTGATGATTCCAGGACTTTGAAGCCACCCTAATGAGTGCATGAGGCCTTGGACGAAATATACAAGATGCCACTTCATAATATTCGTCCATAGGCTATTCTAGGTGCTGCGTCACCTTATTATTGGGCCAGGCCCATGTAATTTCGAAATACTTAAGTATAGGCTGTTTTAGAGTCCATGTGTGGGGAAACAAGAGTTAGGGTTGATTTCGACCCTCCACCAAGGGCCACGAAATTCCCCCCTCTTCCTCCATATATACAGCCCTTAGGGCACCGTTTAGACCTTGGGTTTTGTTTAGATTAAAAGTTCGCCATAGCTGCAACTTCGCGTGCATTTCGCTTGTGTTCAACGACTGCACAAAGGCGCCACAGTAACCCCACCTTGATCAATAAAGCTTTCATCTTATATTCGCAATATCCAGATTGCAATCTCAGTGTCTTGCTTGTTCTTCGCTTGCTCGCAGGAAATAGACCCTCGTGGTCAGGTTGATCGTGTTCGGCGTGGTCAATAACCTCGGAGTTGGTTTAGCGATTGCTAAGGCGCGACGTCCTCGAGACGCTCAGAGTCGGATCGCCAAAGTCGACTTCCTCCCAAGCGAAAACCACATCTCATCGAAGACGGACACCTTTGCCTCTATCAAGTGGTATCAGATTTCCAGGTTGCTCGGTGAGATTTTACAGTTTTCGTAGTTTAGATCGAGTCTGTTCTTCATACCTAAAGTCCACGAAAAAGCCACAAAAAAAAATTAGGGTTAGTTCATCATATCCGAACCAATCTGAGCCTTTGCATAATGTTTTAGGGTTTTGCTTTGTTGAATTTGCGGTTGCATCGTCGTGTCTAGTTGCTGGTCTTAGCGTCTAGTCTTTAGAGTTTCGAGTTCGGTCATAAGTTGTCACGCCGCCACCGCACCATCATCATCGCCCTGCCACCTACCACCACCGCTCCGAATCCATATCCATAGACCACCACCAATCCGTGTCCGTGATACCACCACCGATCCATATCCATATACTACCACCGCTACCACCACCGCTGCCATATACCACCACCATATATCCAATCCGAGTTCCTTGCATATTAGGGTTGTTTTCGAGATCCATCTAGTTTCCGATTCGTGTTTCCTTGCCGGAGTAGGTGTCCGAAACCACCTCCGCTTAGGCCCAAAATTTTTCAAAACGCACTTGTCGAAAAAAATTTCTGGCTATCCTGTTTTAAGTGTTTCTAAGTGTATTGAGACATCGCCGTTATAGAAAGTTTTTTGACCCGCTTCAGTTTTTGGGTCCGGCAAAAAAAAAAATTTGTCGAAAAAATTTCGTGCCCATCCTGTCGGCTTGACCTCGAAGAGTTTTGAGACACTCGCCATTATAGTGATTTTTAAAAAAAAAAAAAAGAGCAAAAAAAAAAAAGCAAAAAAAAAAAGAAGAGCGAAAAAATCCAGAGTGTGCTTTTCCTTGTTTACGCAGCGCCGTGATTTTGTTAGTGTTCTAGGCTCGCGCCTCTAGCACGGTCCAGCCTAGGACCAGCACACAGACCATCGTTGAGCGCTTATTCAACTTTGCATCTCCGAATCGATTATTGCTAACCTTTTCTTTGCTACCATATTATAAGCCTTCCCAGCTCCACATACATCTACATCGTGCGCTTGACTCTCCCCGGTAATCGCTCTATCCAAGCTTTGAGAGTTTTGACTACATCGGTTGCCGATCACCTTTCACTGGGTAAGAACTGGTAAGAATTTGAGATTTGCTCGACGGATTTGTGATCGTCCACCACACCACCACCACCACTTCCTAGTAGTCCGTCAATCATATTCTTGTGTGTTTCTATTGTTGCTAACCATGGCAGGATCACAAGTCGATTTAGACTGACCGGGAGAACATGACAAACAAAGCGCTACATGATAAGTTTCAACAAATGATGAGTGGGAAGGTGGACGATGTGCTAAATAGATTTGAAGAGGCCATGGAGAAGATAGATGGCATTGAGAAGGCGTCAAACAAAGCTCGATAACAAGTTTAATGAATTGCTCAAGGCCTACCACCACCACCACCGGCTGCACCTAACGCACCTCTACTACAACAACACGGACTACCTCCACATCGCAAACAGCCCTCCGCCGAGCTTCCCGTGTCCCTCTTCACCGCCAAGCTGCCGGTGTCTGCCGTTGATACTTCGGGGCTCCCTGCTGCGGTGGGGAGGATGATTATGTGAGAGCTTACGAGGATGAGGTTGATCAACATCGAACTACGCGGCAACCACCAGCACCACAACTACCAGGTCGTCCACATGCAAATAATGGCAATGTTCGGCTCCCTTCAGTACGAGATCATGATCATCTCCCTAAACTGAAATTGAATATTCCACCATTTGAGGGTAGATATGTTCCTGATATATATCTTACTTGGGAATTAGAAACTGAACAACGATTTACATGTTTACAATATCCCGAGGAGAGACGTGTTCCTCGCTGCTGTTTGTGCTTTCACTAGCTTTGCATGTGTTTGGTGGTCTGAACATTGTAGATTATATCCTGTTCCAGCTACTTGGGCTGCTTTGAAAACTGCTATGCGACTGCTGGGTTCCACCATATTATCAACGTGAATTACTTCAAAAATTGCAGCGCTTAAGACAAGGAAAAATTCGTAGAAGAATATTATCGGGAATTACAAACTGGCTTGATTAGATGTGGTATTGTTGAGGAGAATGAAGCTATGCTTGCACGCTTTACGGGTGGATTAAATAGAGAGATTCGCACCATTCTAGACTACAAGGATTATAATAATATCACTCGATTATTCCATCTTGCTTGTAAAGCTGAACGTGAAGTGCAGGATCGATGTGCCTTGGCGCGACTAACTTTTCTCGCAGGTCGACCTTCATCATGGACACCACGTGCATCATCTACTTCCACACGCTCTACTACACGGCACCTCCGTCGGCTGCCACCTCCAACCGTGATACAAGAAAGCAGGCACAACCACCACTATCTCGCCAAGAGTAAACCTGCCGGGCCTACAGTAGCTCTTCTTCTTCCATGGCGCCAACAGGCACACAAGTGATATTATTTGTCGTCGTTGTAAGGGAAGAGGACATTTTTGCGAGAGAATGCCAATCTCAGCGCAGTGATGATTGCTACCGAGGATGGTGGGTATGAGTCCGCTAGTGACTATGTGTAACGCCTCGATGCGGCTATATCTCCCACGTGTCGAGGCACGACTTAGAGGCATAACCGCATTGAAAGCAATGTCGCAAGTGAGGTAATCTTCACACAACCCATGTAATAATTAAGGGAAAGATACATAGTTGGCTTACACGCCACTTCACACAAAGACATAAATAAACATCCATCATTCAGAGTACACTCAAGGTCCGACTACGGAACCAAAATAAAAGAAGATACCCCAAATGCTACACAGATCCCGAATCGTCCCAACCGGGCACCACTATCGATCATCCGGAAAGACACATAGTAACGACCACGCCTCGTCGAACTCCCACTTGAGCTCGGTGGAATCACCTGACCGCCTCATCGGAACCTCGCAACTGTGTTTGAAGTATCTGTGAGCCACGGGACTCAGCAATCTCACACCCGCGAGATCAAGACTATTTAAGCTAATAGGAAGGACAGAGTAGTAAAGTGGAGCTGCAGCAAGCGACTAGCATATATGGTGGCTACTTCGCAAAAGAGAGCGAGAAGAGGAGCAAAGCACGGTCGTGAAACTAATAGCGATCAAGAAGTGATCCTGAACTACTTACGCCGACATAACTCCAACATCGTGTTCACTTCCGGACTCCACGAGAAGAGACCATCACGGTTACACACGCCGTTGATGTGTATTTTATATAAGGTCAACTTTGGGTTATCTACAACCGACATTAACAAATTCCCATCTGCCTCATAACCGCGGGCACGGCTTTCAAAGATATTACCCCGCAGGGTGTCCCAACTTAGCCCATTATAAGCTCTCACGGTCAACGAAGGATATTCTTCTACCGGAAGACCCGATCAATCTCGAATCCCGGACTACAAGACATTTCGACAAGAATAAAACAAGACCAGCAAAGCCGCCTGATTGTGCCGACAAATCCCGATAGGAGCTGCACATATCTCGCTCGTGGCACATCCGGATGAGCAGTCCATACAACTAAAACCAAACCTCAAGTTGCCTTGAGGGGCGCTGCACAGCACTTAGTTTGGGCCAGCACTCAAGGAGCACTGGTCCGGGGTTAAATAAAGATGACCTCGGCTCGCGAAAACCGGGGAAAAGGCTTAGGTGGCAAATGGTAAAACCAAAGTTGGGCCTTGCTGGACAAGTCTTATTCAAAGCGAACTGTCAGGGGGTCCCATAAATCACCCAACCGTAAGGAACGCAAAATCAAGGAACATAACACCGTATGACGGAAACTAGGTGGCAAGAGGAACAAAACACTGTGCATAAGGCCGAGCCTTCCACCCTTTACCAAGTATATAGATGTGTTTAACATAGCAGATATATATATATATATTGTGATATCCCCAACAAGTAACCATGTTCCAATAAGGAACAACAACTCCATGTTCCAACAAGGAACAAACTTCAGCTTCACCGCAACTAGCAACGCTATAAGAGGGCTGAGCAAAGCGGTAACATAGCCAATCAACGGTTTGCTAGGAAAAGGATGGTTAGGGCTGACATGGCAAAATGGGTGGCATGATATAGCAAGTGGTAGGCATCGCAGCATAGGCATAGCAAAAGAGCGAGCAACTAGCATAGCAAAGATAGAAGTGATTTCGAGGGTATGGTCATCTTGCTCGCAATGTTCTCGAGTTGTCGAAAGCTTGATCCTCGAAAACGTTCTCAACAGGCTCCTCGCTCACGCACTCGCCTCCGACTCTACCCAAAGCAACAACACAAACAAAGGAACCACAATAAATCACGGTGCAATGCACAATCAACATGATGCAAAACATGACATGATATGCGGATGTGATATGCAATGCGTAAAAGGCCCGAAGGTAAATGATGAACCAGGCATCAACTTGGCAAACCAAGTATGCCACTGAAAGATGAGATGATTTCGTTGAAATCGATATAAAGATCACCGGAAACGGATGCACGGTTTGAAATGGCAAGCAAAACAAGAATGGTGCAAATCTGCCATTAACAGCATGATGCCACTTTGCAAGCAACAATTAATTAAGCTACTGCACCCAAACGTATCAACAAAGCACATGGCAGTGATCTACACATGATGCTCGATAAAAGATGAGCACTGAGCTACGGCTAGTTCACATCATAACAGGTTCAAACAAGCATGGCAAAAGTGCATCAATAATCAGGCTGGACATGGCAAAAACAGCAACAGGTTGCAATGTTCAGAGCAACAAAACTACATGCTACAGGAACTTAAAATAGCAAGACAAGGCATGGCATGAATCTACTCAAATCCTAGAACAAAAGTCCCTTACTGACCATAAGCCAAAAAGGACTAGAAAATATAGTAACACCCATGTCAATATTGAAAGTCTCGTTAACAGATTCAGCAACTTGACATGTCAAAAACTGATAACGAGATGGCATGTTAACAAGCTCAATGCACTCACTACAGAGCCTCAAATGATAAACTAAGCATACCTACATCAAGAAGACATGACATAGAAGACATACATGGCAAGAACAATAACATAGCATATATGGATCAACCACAACAAGCTAGGCAAAATTGAATAACACGTATACAATCTGCCAGGAAACATTTGATAGCAAAAGTAGAGCTCGATTGACTCAAGCTATGGCATCCCATAATTGCAAACAAAGGCATGGATGGATAGAGCAAGTCATGCTTTACAAAACACCCTTACTGAAGTATCTCAAAATATGCATAGATCTCTTGGTATCATCAAGTAAACATGGCATCAAAATCAGCTAAAACAGGGCTGAAATCAGCAACATTAGGACACCTACTTTGCATGCTTGTGCTAGTCACCACATAGATCACAAAAATACATGGCATACACCCCTGGAAAGATGGCATGGCATTTGACAAAACACATGTAGGAATCAAATTCATAGGGTGCACATATTAATCATGGCAAAAATAACAAAAGTGCAACTTCTGATAAAAAAATCAGAAACTAACAGCACATAGCACTCTTCCAACAGCATTTCGGGCATAAAGATGAGCTCAAATGAAAATGATGCAATGGAATGAAATGATCTACTCTTCGAGGCGAACATTTTGACATATTATACGCGAAAAATGGATCTACGGATGCGAAGATATAGCATGTTGAAAACGGAACAAAATATCACCGATATGCCAAGACTTAGAGAAAATGAGGGGGGGAGAGAGAAGTCAACGCGCGGGATTCGAGGCCGGGCCGGATCGATCGGGCGGCGGGCGCCGGGGGGGGTGCGGGGCTCGGGCGAGCCCGACGAGGAGGAGGAGGCGGCGCCGGGGCGAGGGCGGGTCGCTGCGGCGGCGGGGCGGGCGGCGCGGGCGCGGCGGGCGGCGGCGGCGGAGGCATGGCGAAGGCGGGGCACGGCCGGGCGACGGCGGGGCTGGGCAATGCCGGGCGGCGGGCGCTGGCGGGCGGGCGGGCGGCCGCTGGGAGGGCGGGCGGCGGACGGGCGAAAGGGCGGCGGATGACGGGCGGCCGGGGCCCGCTGGATGGGTTTTAAGGGCAGCCAAGCGAGGCGGGTGGCGGCGACGACGGTCTGCTCGCCCGGACGTGTCCGCGGCGCGGAGGAGGAAAAATTAGGGTTTCGGGTGGAATTGATCCGGATTTGGGGAGGTGTTTAAATAGGCATAGAGGAGCTAGGAGAGTCCAAATGAGGTGTAGTTACCACACGATCGTGATCGAACGACGGAGAGCATGGAGGTGACTTAGATGGGTTATTGGGCTGTTTTGAAGGGTGTTGGGCTGCAACTTAAAAGAGGCCTTTGCGAAGGTGCGTTAACCGCTGAGTACCAAACGAGCTCCAAATGACCAAACTTGACCGGTGGTCTACGGTGTTATACCAAGGCCACTAGACAAACCTCGTCCATTTCGAGAAGGTTTAATACCCGCACACGGAAAAACGTAAAAGGGACCGCCGGGGAGATAGGAGTGCCGGATTGCAAAACGGACAACGGAAAAATGCTCGAATCATGAGACTAACACGTATGCAAATGCGATGCACATGATGACATAATATAAAATGAATGACATGGACAAAATGCAAAAGGAGAAACCCAACCACGGAGGGAATATCATATATCAAAGCCGAAAATGGCAAGAGTTGAGTTACAAATATGGAAAGTTACTCCGGGTGTTACAACACTCCACCACTATAAGAGGATCTCGCCCCGAGATCTAGGACTGAAAGAACTCCTGATACTCGAACGGAGGTGATCCTCACGCCCCGTGTAGCTTCTCGGTCGGAATGGTGTGACCACTTCACTTTCAGGAATTTGATTGACTTGTTGCGTAGTCTTGCGCCGGTTTCTTCAAGAATAGCAACGGGTGCTCATGATAAGAGAGATCTTCTTGAAGGTCAATCTCTTCGGGTTGATAGTGCTCAGAGTCTTGAAGCACTTGCGGTTGTGACACGTGGAACACATCGTGCACGCTTGCAAAGTTGGATGGAAGCTCGTTGATAGGCGAGATCGCTTCTTTTCCCAATGATCTTGAAAGGACCCACGATCTAGGGGCAAGCTTCCTTTGATACCGGGCGACGAGTGCCTTTCATTGAGAGACGCGAGGTAGACATGGTCTCCGATTTCAAAAGCCACATCACGGTGCTTATCATCATAATAGTTTTCCGCGCGATTATGCTGCTTTGAGATTCTCACGAATGACTTGGCACATTTCTTCCGCTTCGTGATCAAGTCATTGCCAAGAAGTTGGCGCTCACTGCCCTGCACTCAATTAAGAGGAGTACGACACTTTCTCGCCATAGAGAATTTCGAATGGGGCCTTGCCCAACTCGCTTGGAAGCTGTTGTTGTAAGAGAACTCGCATAAGGAAGACAATCTTCCCACTTCATACCGAAGGAAATGACACCAGCCCCGAGCATATCTTCAAGGATTTGATTAACTCGCTCAACTTGGCCACTTGTTTGAGGATGGAAAGCTGTGCTGAAACGAATGTTGGTGCCCATGGCCTTCAAAAGACTCCTTAACTTGGAGGTAAAGATGCTGCCACGGTCCAAGAGATCACTTGAGGAATGCCGCAAGGAGACAATCCTCGAGGTGTATAGCTCGCCAACCGAGCTGCAGTGATGGATTCTTTGATAGGAAGAAAATGAGCCACTTTAGTAAGCTTGTCAATGACAACGAAGATAGCATCATTTCCACGCTTGACTTTGGAAAGCCACCACGAAGTCCATTTCAAAGTGATCAAACTTCCATTTAGGAATAGCAAGAGGTTGGAGGAGACCAGCTGGTCTTTGGTGTTCTGCTTTCACTCTTCCGCAGACATCACATTCATTCACGAATTGAGCAATTTCTCGCTTCATTCGAGTCCACCAATATGACTGCTTGAGGTCATGGTACATCTTCGCATTTCCAGGATGAATGGATAGAAGCGAATTGTGAGCCTCGCTCATAATGACTTTTCAGAGATCACCCTTAGGAACCACAATCCGTCCTCAAAGAACAGAGTGTCTTTGTCATCAACGCGAAGCACTTGTACTTGAAATGCCCTTGTCGATACCACGCTTCACCTTCTTCACCATGGTATCCGAAGTTGAGCCTCACGAATCTGATCTTCCAAAGTAGGAGATACTATGAGGTTGGCAAGAAAGCCTTGAAGAACAACTTGAAGATTCAGCTTATGGAAAGCTTCACAGAGATCCGCTGAAAGGGCTTGAGGATTAGACTGCTGCAAAGAAGCTTTCCCGCTCAAAGCGCTCTGAATGACATTGGCTTTGCCCGGAGTATACTCAATACTTGGGTTGTACTCTTGAATCATTTCACCCATCGAGTCTGCCTCGAGGTTGAGGTTGGGTTGAGTGAAGATGTACTTGAGACTCTTGTGATCGTGAAAATGTCCACTTTCCTTCCCAACAAGAGATGTCTCCACGTAATCAATGCATGCACAATCGCCGCCAACTCAAGATCGTGAGTGGGGTAGTTCTTCTCGCTGGGCTTCAATCAAGCGAGAGGTATAAGCCACAACTCTTCTCTTGCATTAACACAGACCGAGACCTTGAAGGAAGCATCACAAAAACTTCATATGGCTTGGATTCATCAGAGGAGTCGAACAGAGCTGTGACGAGTTTCTCTTTGAGGGTATTGAAAGCAACGCCACACTGGGAGACCGTACATACTCACATGCTTCGAGAAGGTTGGAAAGAGGCTTTGCAATCTTGGAGAAGTTCTCAACGAATCTTCGCAATAACTTGCAAGACCAAGAAAATCATGCGGAGCTGCTTGACATTCCGAGGAGGTTCCCAATTCACAATTGCGGACACCTTCTGGATCAACAGCGATGCCCTTGGCGAGATGATATGACCAAGATAAAGCACTTCATCAAGCCAAAATTCACATTTGGAGAACTTAGCATAGAATTGGTACTCTCCGAGCTTATCTAGCACCAATCGCAAATGTTTGGCATGATCCTTCTTATTCTTGGAGAAGACCAAAATATCATCAAGATAGACCAAGACGAATTCATTGGTGTAGGGATTGAATATGAAGTTCATCATCCGAGAGAAAGTTGGAGGAGCATTGACGAGGCCGAAAGACATGACAAGATATTCATAAGAACCAAAGCTTGTTCAATGCTGTCTTGGGAATATCTTGTTCACGTAATGCGAATCTGATGATACCCCATACGAAGGTCAAGCTTAGAGAACACCAGAGCACCTTTGAGTTGCTCAAAAGCTCATTGATGTTGGGAAGTGGATACTTGTTCTTGATTGTCTTCTTATTCAATGGACGGTAATCGACGCAAAGTCGGTCCGCGCCATCCTTCTTCCGACAAAAAGAACACCACAACCCCAAGGAGATGAACTCGGTCCGATCAAACCCAGACGCTCTTGTTCATCGAGCTGCTTCTTCAATTCCTTCAACTCTTCAGTCCAAGCTTGTATGGACGCTTGCAACGGGTTCAAGGCTGTGCTCAAGATCGATAACGAACTCAATCGCCGATGAGGAGGCATACCCGAAAGCTCTTCCGAAAGACATCTTGGTACTCACAAACGATCGAATTGAGAGATGGCATTCAGTTCGCTTCTTCTCATTGAGAGAAAACAACCAATGGTTTCATCACGAAGCGCATAGATGATCACATCATTAGAAGAGTGAGTCAATTGAATTTCTCCGCAGCACAATCAAGCCGAGCTTTGTGCCGATAAAGCCACCCATTCCGAGAATAAGATCAATATCCGAGTCACCAAGAACAATTGGTTTAGAAAGAAATCTATAATCGCCCATCTTGATAGAGACATCCGAACCATGTAGCTTGCATTCATGCATTTACCCGGAGAGACAATCGCTAATGGTCTTGGCAAATCTTGAAAGACAAATCATGCTTAGATGCAAATGGTTTAGAGATGAAACTAAGCGATGCACAAGTGTCAAAGAGAACTTTGCAGGAATATCATTAACAAGAAGATTACCCATGATCACATCAAGAATCCTCCGCTTGAGCTGCATTCATCATATTGACCTTGGCATACTTTGGGTTATGCTTGACCACCGCATTGCCGGAAGATTTCACAGAGGAGGAGGCGGAAGACGCCCGTTGAAGCACTTGTTCAGATAGTGGCCCTTTCACGACACTTGTTGCAAGTGACCTCGTAGAGCGGACGGTGGTAAGGAGCACTTGACCTTGGAGCTTGAGAATTAGACTTGTTCGATAGCTTGGGTTGGGTGGGTGGAAGATCCACGCCACCTGAGTTCTTCTCGCCGGGTAAGGCCGACGGAACGGAGGAGGCAGGTAAAACTTCGCTGCTTGGCTGCCACTTGAGAGGACGAAGAGGACTGAATCTGCATCCCCGATTCTCTTCTTAGAAGCCTCGATTTGAGCTGTGCAGCTTGCTTCAGAGCCATGTTGTAGAAATCATCGTACTTATCCGCTCAAACAGCACAAGAGGTAATTGCAGATCTTCTCTCGCACCACCTCCGAATCGATAGATCATACTCCTTTCATCGTGCACGCCTTGCTTAGCAAAACGAAGCGAAGCCTCGAACTGGATATTGTATTGATAGATGACATGGTGCCTTGCTTGAGATTGCGGAACTCCTCACGCTTGCTCTCAACAACACTTTTCGAATGTGATGAGCTCAAATCACGGCGAACTCATCCTGTAATGACACGACCTCCTCCGAATCTTTGTATTGTCGGTACCACTCAGCAGCTTGATCCTTGAGTTGAAACGATGCAAACTTGACAAAGTCCTCGTGTCCGACATTGCTACACCAAAGTGCTTGCAGATGTCCACTAACCAATCATCAGCCGCCTCGTGGCCTCAACACGTAAACCGAAAGACTTCGCTGATTAGCGAGGAACCGATCGAGAGTAGCAAAGTGTGGCTGATTGTTGCCTTGACCTTGATTGCCTTGATTGCCTTGCCCTCGAGTAACGCTTCTTGCAAGAGCTGCAAAATCATCTCGAGCATTGGCATTGGTGGCTGCCATGATAGCTTGCCGTGCCTCCGAGGCGGAGGTGGAGGTGGAGGTGGAGGATTCGATCGATCCCCATCATTGCGATCCGGATTCGTGACGCTATGGAGCCATCTCGAGAGGGTGACATCCGTTAGTCCTTTGATAGACAAATAGATAAGTAGAATCAACGGATAGAAATTGCAACATATAGTCTTCACAATAAACATTCAACAAAAATGAACGAATGAATTCCAAAGTTAATCATCACACGCCCAATAAGGTGAGAAGCCACTTAGATAAGATATGGAAAACAACATCTGCCTTAGAAACAAATCAATATCACAACCGAAACAAAAGGTTGGCTTCTAGAATGAGCCGAACAAACACATGATAGAGATTTCGCCCAAAGTGTTCGTGGTGGGGCCCACACGACACGACGATAGCGGACGCCATTTAATGACTAACAAGACGCCCCGAATCAGCATAGCCAAGGATTCTTTAAGACGCCTCACACCATCAGAATCGACCGTGAATGGGCGGACCACTAGACGTTGAACCCCAATCTCAAATCATACATCCGTCGGAAAGAATATCCCGTAAGCTACTAGAATTCCACCTATAAACTCCCAAACTTTCTGGTTATGCAATCTGGTGTTGGGGATACAGGGACACAAAATATATCACCCAAACTAACAATACCTAGATCCAATTGTATCCATCCACAACACATAACCAAGAAATCCTCGGAATCGTGGTACTCGACCTTCAAAAACATCCGTTATGCAAGTCATGGCAATATTCCCGACTCGCCACAAGATCGGGCTATCGTGGTTATCTCACCAACAACGCACAAAAGAGATTTCGATGTCGGCAAAACTCGTATTCCAGAATCGCAACGATAAAATTGTGACGACAACACCGGAGCTCAACTCCCGGACACCGCCACAACCCCTAAATGTCGAGGCACCAAGAACAATGTTCGCCACAAAACCATCGAACGATTCCAAGATACCCACGTGATCCTAAAAAAAATTTAGTGAAATTTGAGAAGAGGAGAGTCAAAACTCTACGTCAGATACCTCACCAGAGCGATTTAAGGACTGGAAGTAAAAGAATCCTACTCCGATATATATAATCCTAAGACTCAAAACATTTTCCATTCTAGACTCAACAACGCCAAGAAACAATCAAGTAGGGGCTCCTTAAGTCGGGAAGGCTCGATTACCAACTTAACGCTCGATGCGGCTATATCTCCCACGGTCGAGGCACGACTTAGAGGCATAACCGCATTGAAAGCAATGTCGCAAGTGAGGTAATCTTCACACAACCCATGTAATAATTAAGGAAAGATACATAGTTGGCTTACAACGCCACTTCACACAAGACATAAATAAACATCCATCATTCGAGTACACTCAAGGTCCGACCACGGAACCAAAATAAAAGAAGATACCCCAAATGCTACACAGATCCCGAATCGTCCCAACGGGCACCACTATCGATCATCCTGAAAGACACATAGTAACGACCACGCCTCGTCGAACTCCCACTTGAGCTCGGTGGAATCACCCGACCGCCTCATCGAACTCGCAACTGTGTTTGAAGTATCTGTGAGCCACGGGACTCAGCAATCTCACACCCATGAGATCAAGACTATTTAAGCTAATAGGAAGGACAGAGTAGTAAAGTGGAGCTGCAGCAAGTTTACTAGCATATATGGTGGCTACTTCGCAAAAGAGAGCGAGAAGAGGAGCAAAGCACGGTCGTGAAACTAATAGCCATCAAGAAGTGATCCTGAACTACTTACGCCGACATAACTCCAACATCAGTGTTCACTTCCCGGACTCACGAGAAGAGACCATCACGGTTACACACGCGTTGATGTGTATTTTATATGAGGTCAACTTTGGGTTATCTACAACCGACATTAACAAATTCCCATCTGCCTCATAACCGCGGGCACGGCTTTCAAAGATATTACCCGCAGGGTGTCCCAACTTAGCCCATTATAAGCTCTCACGGTCAACGAAGGATATTCTTCTACCGAAGACCCGATCAATCTCGAATCCCGGACTACAAGACATTTCGACAAAGAATAAAACAAGACCAGCAAAGCCACCTGACAGCCGACAATCCCGATAGGAGCTGCACATATCTCGCTCGTGGCACATCCGGATGAGCAGTCCATACAACTAAAACCAAACCTCAAGTTGTTTTGAGGGGCGCTGCACAAGACTTAGTTCGGGCCAGCACCAAGGAGCACCGTCCGGGGGTTAAATAAAGATGACCTCGGCTCGCAAAACCCGGGGAAAAGGCTTAGGTGGCAAATGGTAAAACCAAAGTTGGGCCTTGCTGGACAAGTCTTATTCAAAGCGAACTGTCAGGGGTCCCATAAATCACCCAACCGTAAGGAACACAAAATCAAGGAACATAACACCGTATGACGGAAACTAGGTGGCAAGAGGAACAAAACACTGCATAAGGCCGAGCCTTCCACCCTTTACCAAGTATATAGATGTGTTTAACATAGCAGATATATATATATTGTGATATCCCCAACAAGTAACCATGTTCCAATAAGGAACAACAACTCCATGTTCCAACAAGGAACAAACTTCAGCTTCACTCGCAACTAGCAACGCTTATAAGAGGGCTGAGCAAAAGCGGTAACATAGCCAATCAACGGTTTGCTAGAAAAGGATGGTTAGGGCTGACATGGCAAATGGGTGGCATGATATAGCAAGTGGTAGGCATCGCAGCATAGGCATAGCAAAAGAGCGAGCAACTAGCATAGCAAAGATAGAAGTGATTTCGAGGGTATGGTCATCTTGCTCGCAATGTTCTCGTGAGTTGTCGAAAGCTTGATCCTCAAAACGTTCTCAACAGGCCTCGCTCACGCACTCGCCTCCGACTCTACCCAAAGCAACAACACAAACAAAGGAACCACAATAAATCACGGTGCAATGCACAATCAACATGATGCAAAACATGACATGATATGGATGATATGCAATGCGTAAAAGGCCCGAAGGTAAATGATGAACCAGGCATCAACTTGGCAAACCAAGCATGCCACTGAAAGATGAGATGATTTCGTTGAAATCGATATAAAGATCACCGAAACGGATGCACGGTTTGAAATGGCAAGCAAAACAAGAATGGTGCAAATCTGCCATTAACAGCATGATGCCACTTTGCAAGCAACAATTAATTAAGCTACTGCACCCAAACGTATCAACAAAGCACATGGCAGTGATCTACACATGATGCTCGATAAAAGATGAGCACTGAGCTATGGCTAGTTCACATCATAACAGGTTCAAACAAGCATGGCAAAAGTGCATCAATAATCAGGCTGACATGGCAAAACAGCAACAGGTTGCAATGTTCAGAGCAACAAAACTACATGCTACAGGAACTTAAAATAGCAAAACAAGGCATGGCATGAATCTACTCAAAGCCTAGAACAAAAGTCCCTTACTGACCATAAGCCAAAAGGACTATAAAATATAGTAACACCCATGTCAATATTGAAAGTCTGTTAACAGATTCAGCAACTTGACATGTCAAAACTGATAACGAGATGGCATTTTAACAAGCTCAATGCACTCACTACAGAGCCTCAAATGATAAACTAAGCATACCTACATCAAGAAGACATGACATAGAAGACATACATGGCAAGAACAATAACATAGCATATATGGATCAACCACAACAAGCTAGGCAAAATTGAATAACACGTATACAATCTGCCAGGAAACATTTGATAGCAAAAGTAGAGCTCGATTGACTCAAGCTATGGCATCCCATAATTGCAAACAAAGGCATGATGGATAGAGCAAGTCATGCTTTACAAAACACCCTTACTGAAGTATCTCAAAATATGCATAGATCTCTTGGTATCATCAAGTAAACATGGCATCAAAATCAGCTAAAACAGGGCTGAAATCAGCAACATTAGGACACCTACTTTGCATGCTTGTGCTAGTCACCACATAGATCACAAAATACATGGCATACACCCCTGAAAGATGGCATGGCATTTGACAAAACACATGTAGGAATCAAATTCATAGGGTGCACATATTAATCATGGCAAAATAACAAAAGTGCAACTTCTGATAAAAATCAGAAACTAACAGCACATAGCACTCTTCCAACAGCATTTCGGGCATCAAGATGAGCTCAAATGAAAATGATGCAATGGAATGAAATGATCTACTCTTCGAGGCGAACATTTTGACATATTATACGCGAAAATGGATCTACGGATGCGAAGATATAGCATGTTGAAAACGGAACAAAATATCACCGATATGCCAAGACTTAGAGAAAATGAGGGGAGAGAGAAGTCAACGCTGCTGGATTCGAGGCCGGCCGATCGGATCGGCGGGCGGCGCTGGGGGGCGGGCTCGGCGAGCCCGGGCGAGGAGGAGGAGGCGGCGCCGGGCGGCGGAGGGCGGGTCGCTGGCGGCGGCGGGCCGCGGGCGCGCGGGCGGCGGGCGGCGGCTGGCATGGCGAGGGCGGCGGCCGGGCGGCGGCGGGCGGCATGGCGGGGGGCTGGCGCGGCTGGGCGCGGCGGGCCGGGCGGGCCGGGAGGCGCGGGCGGGCGGACGAAGACGGGCGGCGGCGACGGGGACGGGCGGGGGCTGGATGGGTTTCAAGGGCTGGGCGGAGGCGGGTGGCGGCGACGTTCTGCCTCGCCCGGACGCAACCGGCGGGCGCGAGGAGGAAAAATTAGGGTTTCGGGTGGAATTGATCCGATTTGGGAGGTGTTTAAATAGGCATAGAGGAGCTAGGAGAGTCCAAATGAGGTGTAGTTTTACCACACGATCGTGATCGAACGACGGAGAGCATGGAGGTGACTTAGATGGGTTATTGGGCTGTTTTGAAGGGTGTTGGCTGCAACTTAAAAGAGGCCTTTATGAAGGTGCGTTAACTGCTGAGTACCAAACGAGCTCCAAATGACCAAACTTGACCGTGGTCTACGGTGTTATACCAAGGCCACTAGACAAACCTCGTCCATTTCGAGAAGGTTTAATACCGCACACGGAAAAACGTAAAAGGGACCGCCGGGAGATAGGAGGCCGGATTGCAAAACGGACAACGGAAAAATGCTCGAATCATGAGATTAACACGTATGCAAATGCGATGCACATGATGAAATAATATAAAATGCATGACACGGACAAAATGCAAAAGGAGAAACCCAACCACGGAGGGAATATCATATATCAAAGCCGAAAATGGCAAGAGTTGGAGTTACAAATATGGAAAGTTACTCCGGGTGTTACACTATGATGAAGAGACTTTGGCTCTTATTACACATGAAGAACACGGTGGAGATGATTCTGATCCCGAGACGCAATACATGGCTGCTGAAGATGCCGACAGGTATGAATGTTTAGTTGCTCAACGTGTTTTGAGTATGCAGGTTACACAAGTGAGCAAAATCAGAGGCATAACTTGTTCCATACAAAGGGAGTTGTGAAGGAACGCTCTATTCAAGGCCATCATAGATGGAGGGAGCTGCAACAACTTGGCTAGCATGGATATGGTGGAGAAGCTTTCTCACCACAAGACCACATCCACATCCTTACTACATCCAATGGTTCAACAACAATGCAAGGTTAAGGTAACACGCATCGCTCGTGTGCATTTTAGTATCTCTACATATGCTGATTATGTTGATTGTGATGTGGTACCTATGCAAGCATGTTCCTTATTACTTGGTAGACCATGGCAATTTGATAAAAATTTGTACACCATGGTAGAAACAATCAGATACTCTTGTTCACAAGGATAAAAATATTACTTTGCTTCCTATGACTCCTGATTCCATTTTGAAAGATGATATTAATCGAGCTAATAAAGCAAAACAGGAGAAAAATAAGAGTGAAAATCAGATTGTGGCAAAAGAATTTGAGCAACAAATGAAGCCTAATAATAAACCATCTAATGTTGCTTCTGAAATTAAACTGAAGGTGCATGTTTATTTGCCACCAAATCTGATATTGATGAGCTAGATTCTAGCAAATCTGTTTGCTATGCTTTTGTGTGCAAAGAGGCATTATTTTCATTCGAGGACGTGTTTTCCTCTTTGCCCCCCTGCTGTCACTAACATTTTGCAGAGTTCCCCGACGCCTTCCCACAAGACGCAAGCCACCGGATTACCACCTATTCGAGGAATTGAGCATCAAATTGACTTAATTCCCGGTGCATCGCTACCCAACCGCCGCACCATATCGCATCAATCCAGAGGAGACGAAGGAGATTATGCGCCAAGTACAGTGAGCTGCTCGACAAAGGTTATATACGCTAATCTCTTTAGTCCTTGTGCTGTTCCTATTATACTAGTGCCTAAAAAGGATGGTACGTCACAGATGTGTGTTGATTGTAGAGGCATTAATAATATTACTATTCGTTATCGCCATCCTATTCCTAGGCTAGATGATATGCTTGATGAATTGAGTGGTTTCTACAATATTCTCCAAAGTTGATTTATGAAGCGGATACCATCAAATTCGTATGAAATTGGGAGATGAATGGAAAACAGCATTTAAAACTAAGTTTGGATTATATGAGTGGTTAGTCATGCCTTTGGGTTAACTAATGCACCTAGTACTTTCATGAGATTAATGAACTAAGTTTTACGGTTTTCATTGGACGATTTGTGGTAGTTTACTTTGATGGTATACTGATTTATAGCAAATCTTTGGAAGAACATTTGGAACATTTACGTGTTGTTTTTAATGCTCTACGTGATGCACGCTTGTTTGGTAACCTTGGGAAGTGCACCTTTGCAATCGAATCCAGTATCTTTTCTTGGCTATGTTGTTACTCCACAGGAATTGAAGTTGATAAAGCCAAGATTGAAGCTATTGAGAGTTGGCCGCAGCCCAAACGGTCACACAAGTGAGGAGTTTTCTTGACTCGCTGGTTTCTATAGGCGCTGTAGAGAGACTTTAGCACCATTGCTGCACCTCTCAATGAGCTTACAAAGAAGGATGTGCCTTTTGTTTGGGGTACCGCAGAGGAAGAAGCCTTCACGGTATTGAAAGATAAGTTGACACATGCCCTTTACTCCAACTTCCCGACTTTAATAAGACTTTTGAGCTTGAATGTGATGCTAGTGGAATTGGATTAGAGGTGTGTTATTACAAGATGGCAAACCTGTTGCATACTTTTCTGAAAAATTGAGGGCCTAGTCTGAACTATTCTACTTATGACAAAGAATTATATGCTCTTGTTCGACTTTAGAGACATGGCAACATTATTTATGGCCCAAAGAATTTGTTATACATTCTGATCATGAATCTTTGAAACATATTAGAAGTCAAGCTAAACTGAATCGTAGACATGCTAAATGGGTTGAATTCATTGAGACTTTCCTTATGTCATTAAACACAAGAAGGGTAAAGAAAATGTTATTGCCGATGCTTTGTCTCGTCGCTATACTATGCTTTCACAACTTGACTTCAAAATATTTGGTTTGGAGACCATCAAAGATCAATATGTGCATGATGCTGATTTTACAGATGTAATGCAGAATTGTAAAGAAGGAAGAACATGGAACAAGTTCGTTATTAATGACGGTTTTGTGTTCCGGCTAACAAGCTATGCATTCCTCGCTAGCTCTGTTCGCCTTTTGTTGTTGCAGGAGGCGATGGAGGAGGATTAATGGGACACTTTGCGCCAAGAAGACGGAGGATATACTTGCTACACATTTCTTTTGGCCAAAGATGAGACGGATGTTGAGCGCTTTTGTTGCTCGCTGCACTACATGTCAAAAAGCTAAGTCACGACTCAATCCTCATGGTTTATATATGCCTTTGCTGTGCTTAGTGTTCCTTGGGAGGATATATCTATGGACTTTGTTTTAGGTTTACCTCTAACAAAGAAGGGAGGATAGCATATTTGTTGTCGTGGATAGATTCTAAAATGGCACACTTTATACCATGTCATAAAAGCGATGATGCTGTTAATTTTGCTGATTTGTTCTTTCGTGAAATTATTCGCTTGCATGGTGTGCCAAATACTATTGTTTCAGATCGTGATACTAAATTTCTTAGCCACTTTTGGAGATGTTTATGGCTAAGTTGGGGACTAAACTGCTTTTTAGTACTACTTGTCACCCCCAAACCGATGGATAAACTGAAGTAGTCAATAGAACATTGTCTACTATGCTTAGGGCTGTTTTGAAGAATAATAAGAAAATGTGGGAAGAATGCTTGCCTCATATTGAATTTGCTTATAATCGCTCATTGCATTCTACTACTAAGATGTGCCCTTTGAAATTGTGTATGGCTTCCCACCGTGCACCTATTGATTTGTTGCCTCTTCCATCTTCGGAGAAGGTTAATTTTGATGCTAAAGAACGGTTGAATTGATTTTAAAAATGCATGAGATAACTAAGGAAAACATTGAGCGATGAATGCTAAATATAAACTTGCTAGAGATAAGGGTAGAAAACATGTTGTCTTTGCACCGGAGATCTTGTTTGGTTACATTTATGTAAGGATAGGTTTCCTAATTTGCGCAAATCAAAGCTAATGCCACGGCTGATGGTCCATTTAAGGTGTTAGAGAAAATAAATGATAATGCATATAAACTTGAGCTGCCTCGCAGATTTTGGGGTTAGTCCCACTTTAACATTGCAGATTTGAAGCCTTATTTGGGTGAGGAAGATGAGCTCACGAGGACTCACTTCATTTCAAGAAGGGAGGATGATGAGGACATCAATACCATTGTTACACCCACAACCCCTGCTGCTATACATACCGGACTAATTACTAGAGCTCACAAGACGCCAATTGAATTATCGTGTACTTTCGCTTCTTGGTACCGATTCCAATGTTCATGAGAATATGATGCTGCCTAAATTGGATACATTTGTTTTGCTTACAAATGAAGGGCCTACCATGGACAAGAAAGATGAACCTTGGAGCAAGTTCAAGCATGGAGATGTTGGCATGCTAAGGGGAACAAGAACGGAGTTACAAGTGATGATTCCAGGACTTTGAAGCCACCCTAATGAGTGCATGAGGCCTTGGACGAAATATACAAGATGCCACTTCATAATATTCGCCCATAGGCTATTCTAGGTGCTGCATCACCTTATTATTGGGCCAGCCCATGTAATTTCGAAATACTTAAGTATAGGCTGTTTTAGAGTCCAGATGTGTGGGGAAACAAGAGTTAGGGTTGATTTCGACCCTCCACCAAGGGCCACGAAATCCCTCTTCCTCCATATATACAGCCCTTAGGGCACCGCTTAGACCTTGGGTTTTGTTTAGATTAAAAGTTCGCCATAGCTGCAACTTCTGCATTTCGCTTGTGTTCAACGACTGCATAAAGGCGCCAGTAACCCCACCTTGATCAATAAAGCTTTCATCTTATATTCGCAATATCCAGATTGTAATCTCTTGTCTTGCTTGTTCTTCGCTTGCTCGCAGGAAATGCACTCGTGGTCAGGTTGATCGTGTTCGGCGTGGTCAATAACTCTCGGAGTTGGTTTAGCGATTGCTAAGGCGCGACGCCCTCGACGCTCAGAGTCGGATCGCCAAAGTCGACTTCCTCCCAAGCGAAAACCACATCTCATCGAAAGACGGGACACCTTTTGCCTCTATCACCAGATCCTGAGGGCGGACATAGGTCCCTCAAAATTTTCCCAAACGCATCCTCGAGCTCCTCCCAGCTTCCAATGGTATTTTCGGGAGGCTTTAAGCCAATGCCGAGCTGGCCATTTGAGTTTTAGGGTAAGTATTTTATTGCGTGGAGATCATCTCCTCTAGCTATGTGTATGTGGAGGATATAATCCTCAATCCGCACTCTGTGGTCTGTTGTTCCGTCAGATGCTCTATGTTTGTAGCGACCTGACCCAAAATCGTCAAATCTCCGTGTCTGCATTCATCCCAAGATCATGCCGGTACTCACAAAGACATCGATAAAGTAATCAAAGTTCAATCACACCTGAATATCATTAAACGATTCTCATATAGAGTCTTTATTACAAGGAATAAATTCGCTCAAGGCCAACTCATGAGAAATAAACTAAAAGTGTGCGGAAGCGTCAAGATAAGCGAGTCCATCCGACTCAAAGGGCAATCGCCAAGCGCCGAGCGTAGCCTCACTCCCGATCGAATATATCTCGCAACATAATACGCTGTAGCCATGTAGGTCAGCTTTTGGAATAAGTCGGCAAGTCATGAAGAATAACAATAATAAAGTTACTAACTCTATATGCATTTTGGCTGTGGAGCTCTAAGTTTCATCATTTTATGAAAAGCCAATTTTATCCTACTACAAGGACTTATTTGCAAATTACTACAAATTGTTGGTAGTTATTGAGATGGTTCCGCCAACCAATATCTCGCTCCCAAATTATTATTAAGTCATAAACCCATCAAATTAATCCAATAATTTTAGTGTTGAGATATCCCAATACTTCCAAGGTCCAGAGGCTCAAATGTCCGTGAATCGGGGACACGGCTAATTGATTAGGTTATAACACTCGCAGAGGTTTTGCGACTTTCCCGCAAGAATCATTCCTCCTTTAAAGTCTTCGCGACTTCATGGTGTTTGAAGACGGACGAATGAAACAGGTCTTCCAAAGAGTTCTTCCGCCAACGCCGTACCCATCCAATCCTACCGCTCGCCTACTTCTCGTAGTACCGCCCAGCCAAATACCACTACTAGGGTCAACCCAGCCAGAGCCCATAATGGCTTGCGGCTGCATGTAAGCTCCGTCATGGGGCATCCATCCTCTCTTCGTGGCTGGGTGAAGCTTTCGCAGGATGTCATGGCGCTTCCATGCATCCCGCCACCACCGGGTGCTCCAGGTGCCCGCCAACCGCCCTCCACCCAAAGAGTGATTTTTCAAGTCCATCTTGATCATTGTAGTCCATGGGTTGTCATCATCATCGACTCTCACATCTTGCTTATAAATTTCACTCATCCCAAATCCCGCTCACGAGCATAGCAAAATAACTACTACGCCCCGGTCATGGTAACAAGGATTGGTTCATCCTACCACATGATACTACTCAAGTTTAATGACTTCAAGATTTCACTACTGCATGCAATGGTGGGTGGTGACAACTACTAATGCACAAAACATAGGTATAGAAATAACATGATCAAAACTTGCCTTGCCGATGATCCTCGAAGCTAAAGAGTCGAGTAGCAAGCTTCAGACTCGAAACTCTACCGAGACAAACAATAACACAATAAGCATAAAGCAAGAGGATCACACAAGATAACAATGGTAACATAGCACAACAAAACAATCAAAACCAAATCCAAAAGAAAACTCAAAGAAACCAATTCAAAGTTTTTCCCTACACCAAACAATAGCAAAAATAGTTTTTATATAACAAAATTCCTTAATATAACCTAATCATGGTTTTAGGTTGTTAACAGAAAAGGATCACTAAATAACTAGGAGCAAAAAGAATTAATTAAAAAGCTATTATAAAACTCATTTTAGGCCTAATCCAATTTCTATTAAGAAAAATTAATTTAAAACTTTTATTAATTATAAATAAAAGTTCATCTAATGGAGTGACAGAAACTAACCTAGAATAACTAATCACAAGTTAAAATAAATTAATTTACTAATTAATTAATTAGGAAAACAGAACTAGTTAATTAATTAGGATTAATTGATTCTGTCAAAATTAATTATTTATTAATCCTAAAATACCCAAATTAATTTCTAGGGTTTGACAATATCAAAATAAAGTGATGGCAAAAAGAATCATGCAAAAATAATTTTTTAACTAAAGTTATAGCAGATTTGCTATTCTGACTAAAACAATATTAAAGCATTTTTAAATATTTTTAACATAGCTAAATATATATTTTTCAGAAACTACATAAAATTTGTAATCCAACAAAAAAGAATCACTCAAAATATTAAACATAATAAAAGATATACATTTTTGAAATTTGAAACAATTCGCTAAAACAGAAAATCAAAATAAAAGAAAAGGCCTAATGGGCCTAAATCTGTGCCCTCTGTATGTTAGATAGGCTAAACGGGCTCTAGGGTTTAACTAAAAGAACCGGCCTAAAAATAAAACCTAAACTAAAAATAAAACCGATCGGGCCGGCCGGTTTTTAACTAAAACTCATTTCTTCTGGGGCTTTAATCCTAACCCTAGATCTAGGATCGAACGGTGGAGGGGATGCTGGGGCTTACCGGACTCGTGACGGGCGGGCGGCGGGCGAGAGTGTTCCGAGGCTGGCCCGGACGTCGGGCGAGCCCCATGAGTCGTTTGGGAGCTGCGGACGAGGTCGGGAGGGGTTCGTGGTGTTGGGAGGGCCGGGTGGACTGTGGTGGCGCCGGGCGCACTTTGGCGCGGGAGGGGTTCGTGGTCCGTGAGCTCTGGAGGAGAAGGAGAGGGGTCCCGCCGCTAGGGGGGAATGGGGCGGAGCCTCGGCTTTTATAGCTGGGGTCGGGCTTGCCTCGAAGGGGATCGGGCGCCTGGGAATCTCGGATCCTTCGGGATCCGTGGATCTCCATGAGCTCGTGCGGGCGAGGGGAAGGAAGACGGGCGGGCCCGGGTCAGGAGAGAGAGAGGGGAGGGTTCGGTCGGCCGACCGGCCTCGGGGTTTCGGCGAGGGGGGGCGCGGGTGAGCTGGCCTGGCCGGGCTCGGGCTGGCTGGGCCGGGCAATGGCTGGGCTTTGCTGGGCCGAGGGGAGGAGGCGGCGCTGGGCCTGGGTGGCTCGGCTGGCGCCTCGGTTTTTTTTTTATTTTTTAATTAAAACAAAAACAAAAATAAAACCTAAACTATAAATAATTTATATAGGGTATATATATACCAAAATGATCAGGGAATATTCCTTTCATTTGAACATTTTCCAAAGGCAAAATCCAAACTTCATAAAAATCTATTTTTTCAAATTCAAATAAAATTCAGATTTGAATTCCAAATCTTTGGCATTGTTTCTCCGATATTTTTGGAGTGTCATGTTTGCTCCTCTCATACTTTTGATCAAGTATTTATCGTGCTTAGTTTTTGAATTGTTTCACATGCCAAAGTTTGCAATTCAAATTCAAAACTCAACTTGCTCAAAATTCAAATGGCAATCAAATTCAAACAGGATGCATAGGATGCTTAGCTATAATTGTAAAACATTCCAAATAGGAAATTTGGGATGTTACAAACCTACCCACCTTAAGATGAATCTCACCGAGATTCGGGCTGGCTAGCAATAGGTGCGGATGGTCTCGACGAAGATCTTCTTCGCTCCTGTGTGGCTTCTTCCTGTGGTGATTCCACAAAGACCTTGCAAAACTTGATGACTTTGTGCGGGTGACTCGCTATGCAGTCTCGAGAATTTTGACGGTTTCTCTTTGTAAGTCAAATCACCGCTGTCGTATGGCCTCTAGGGGCACCGTGTCTCTCAACGAACATCGGCCATGTCGGCATGGCACTTCTTCAACCGAGAAACGTGGAAAACATCATGAACTCCGGACAATCCTTCCGCAATTCCAACTTGTATGCAACTTCTCCACGACGCTCGAGGATTTTGTAGGGCCAATGAATCGGGTGCTAATTTCCTTGACTCCAAACCTCTTGATCCCAACGGCGGGAGACACACGAAGATATACTCGGTCTCCTACTCATAAGTCACTTCCTTGCGCCATCGTCGGCATAACTCTTCCTGTCGGACTGTGCTATCTTGAGCCGGTCTCAATTAGCTTGACTTTCTTCGAATCCTTGATAAGATCGGAACCAAAAGTGATCGATCTCCAACACTATCCCACAAAGAATGGTGTTCTCGCACCTCCTTCCGTGATAGAGCTTCGAAGAGGCCATCTTCAAACCGGATCGATAATCGTTGTTGTATGAGAACTCACAGACGCAAATTATCATCCCAGCTAGACCCATAGTCTAGCACACAAGTTCTCAACATGTCCTCCGTAATCTGATTGACTCTCTCGGTCCGGCTCCATCCGTCTCATGGATGAAAAGTCAGATCAATTCCAGCCTCGCACTCCAAAGTTTCATGCAATTGCTTCCAAAACTTTGAGGTAAACCGCCTCTATCCGACACGATTTTCCTCTAACTCCATGCGCATATACGATCCTGGTCATGTATATCTTGGCCAACTTGGCACTGGTATAGGTAGTCTTCACGGAATGAAGTGAGCTACCTTAGTCAAACGATCAACTACTACCCAGATAGAATCATAACCCGAACGGGTCCCGGTAATCCCGTGATGAAATCCATACCAAGTTTCTCCCATTTCCAATCGAATCGCAAAGGTTGAAGTAACCCCGCTGGCTTCGATGTTCTGCTTTACACGCTGGCAAACATCGACACGGCTACGTGACTCGCAATGTCCTTCTTCATACCTGTCCACCGTAAACTTTGCTTCAAATCCAGTACATTTTGGTGTTGCCGGGTGAATCGAGTACGGTGAATCATGAGCCTCCAAGAATTAGCTTCTCGAGCTCGGGATCATTGGGCACATAAATACGATCCTCAAACCATATAGTTCCATGTTCATCCTTTCGAATCCTTTAGCTTTTCCTTCCTCCATCTTTTGCTTAATCTCATCGATTTCTTGTCCGACTTCTGGCTTCACGAATCCTTTCGTCAAGGTGGACTGAACTTCCAGAGTTGCGACAAATCCTTTCGAACTATCTCCGCCGGAGATCTCTCGAGGTCATCGACCAACCTCGGGTAATCCTCCCATGTAAGAGTATTCACATAACTCTTACGGCTCAAAGCATCTGCTACAACATTGGCTTTACCGGGTGGTAATGCAATCTCATGTCGTAGTCCTTTATCAACTCTAGCCATCTCCTCCGCCGAGGTTCAATTCTTTCGTGAAGATATACTTCAGACTTTTGTGATCCAGATAGACATCACAACGATTTCCAATGAGGAAATGTTCTGTGTCTTGAGTGCATGCACTACACTGCTAACTCCAAATCATGCGTGGGTATAATTCATCTCATGAGGTCAGAGCTGTCTGGAGGCATAAGCTACAACCTTGCCTTCCCGCATTAATACTCCTCCGAGTCCTTGACGAGAAGCCACAATAGACCTGGTATTCCTTATGTATGTCCGCAATATCAACACCGGAGCTGTGACCAACCGCTTTTTCAACTCCCGAAAACCGGCTTCACATTCCTCGTCCAAACATACTTGGCTTCCTTCTTCAACAGCCACCATGGGCTTGGCAATCTTCGAGAAGTTCTCAATGAACCTCCGATAATATCCTCGCGAGTCCGAGAAAACTGCGGATCTCCTTGATCGAGGTGGGTGATCGCCAATCGGTGATCGATTCAACCTTGGCGGATCAACTGCTATTCTTCTCCCGAAATAACATGTCCGAGGAATCCAACTTCCTTTAGCCAAAATTCACATTTTCTGAACTTGGCATACAGCTGATGTTCTCAAGTTTCTCCGTAACTAGACGCAAATGTTCCTTATGCTCTTCCTCGCTATTGGAGAATATCAATATGTCATCGATGAACACCACGACAAACTTGTCCAAATATTCCATGAACACCTTGTTCATCAAATTCATGAAGTATGCAGGAGCATTAGTCAATCCAAATGACATGACGGTATACTCATATAAACCATACCTGGTGGTGAATGCTGTTTTGGGTATATCCTTTTCACGAATTTTCAATCGATGATACCCTCGATCAAGATCGATCTTAGAGAATACCTTGGCTCCAACAAGCTGATCAAACAAGTCATTGATCATCGGCAGAGGGTACTTGTTCTTGATGGTTACTTCGCTCAATGCTCGATAATCCACAACCATCCGCAAGCTTCCATCCTTCTTCTCTACCAAAAGAACTCGGGCTCCCCAAGGTGATGAGCTTGGACTAATATATCCTTTCTCCAAGAACTCATTTATTTGATCCTTGATCTCTTTCAACTCATTCGTGGCATCCGATAAGGTCTCTTGATATTGGGGCCAGCCGCAATAACTCGATCAGAAATTCAATGTCCCCGTCCGTGGCATTCCTCGTAATTCCTCCGGAACACATCGGGAAATTCTTGCACCATCGGGCACCTCCTCCCAACAACTCCCGTGAGGGAATGCACCGATTCTTCATCTCGGCCGTGTGGCCACATACTTGATCCTCTTCTCGCCCGGTGGTGAGCGTAATAGACTTGCCGGCACAACCAATGTTTCCTTCATACTTTGACAACTAATCCATGCCTAGGATTACATCCAAGGTCTGAGTTTCCAACACTATGAGTTCTACGGAAATTTGTGGTTCCCGATGTTGAGGTTTGCAGTGACAGCCTTAATCCGCCATCATTTCTCCTCCTGAACCGACGCGAGGGGCTTCTAAGGGTTCTAGTGCGAATCCGATTTATCCACAACTACCCTTGATATGAATGAATGCGCTGCACCGTAATCAAAGAGAACCAAACTGAACGTGAATTCAATAAAAACTTACCAACCACAAGGTTCTGGTTGATCATAGACGCTTCCACGCCGATGTGATTCACTTGAGCACGAGGAAAGGATTGGGCTTCTTCGCTGAGCTCCATTGCCATTCCTGCCTTCCGCTTGGCCTCCGGCAGTCGGTGGCGAGTGCCCTGCCTTCCGCACTTGAAGCAGGGTGATGTGGCTCAGATCCTTCGGAGCCGGGCAGAACGTGTGCTGATTGCCATTACTATTGCCATTGCCATTGCCATGGCCTGACTTGTTGTCCTCGGCTGCGGTTGTTTCATTTCCACCATGGTTATGACCTCCATGGTTGTGATGGTGTGCCTCCCGAGCACGGTGCATAGCGGGCTTCACCAGCCCCGAGTTGTGCTTCCCCGGCTGTACTTCCGCTATGCTTTATCTGCTGCCGCTTGCCTTCCGTGATGGTGGCCTTGTCTACCAGCCCCGGTAGTTGTTGAAAGTAGCCACAATAAGCTGCATGCTCAATTCATCATTGAGTCCTCAAGGAACTTCTCCCGCTTACATGCATCAAGGGCCACATCATCGTGGGCATAGCGAGCAAGCTTGCTGAATTCTCCACGCATCGCCACCGTGACGATTTCTCGGGCGAAGTTGCGGAACTCACGCTTCTTCGCACTCATGGCTCCAGATGAGACATGAGCAGGCGAAGGCCTCGCCGAATTGATCCCAAGTGATGCCACCCAAGGAAAAGTGGCGGTGTAATTCTCCCACCAAGAAGCCGCAGGTCCATCCAATTGATGCGCCGCAAAGCGCACCTTCTCAGATCGCAGCATCCAACGGTGACTAGCTTCTTCCAATCTTTGGAGCCACCGTCACCACAATCGCTCACACATTTAGAGAACACCGCGGATTCAACCTCGTAAATCGAAGTAAGTTGTCCACAAAGGTGGTGGTGGAGGCGGTGGATTATTGGCGGTGTTGTTTCGATACCATCTCTCAGAGCGACCTGACCCAAAATCGTCAAATCTCCGTGGTCCGTACCATCCCAAGATCATGCCGGTACTCACAAGACATCGATAAAGTAATCAAAGTTCAATCACACCTGAATATCATTAAACGATTCTCATATAGAGTCTTTATTACAAGGAATAAATTCGCCAAGGCCAACTCATGAGAAATAAACTAAAAGTG